>JBBMOE010000015.1:4900272-4917112 GCA_037975065.1 Chaetodon trifasciatus | reverse complement strand
GTGTGTGTGTGTGTGTGTGTGTGTGTGTGTGTGTGTGTGTGTGTGTGTGTGTGTGTGTGTGTGTGTGTGTGTGTGTGTGTGTGTGTGTGTGTGTGTGTAAACATCCTGTTATTTCCCTTCCCAGGGCGATTACCTTGATAGAACACCGTAGGCGAGCATTATAGTTAATGGCCTGATCTGAAACAATGCCTAATAGTGTCCTTACATATGCACATAGTATTTAAAAAGCAGTCCCTCACTGTTTTTGCCTTGCAGTGCCCCCGCTGGAAGGCTTTGTCATGAACCGTGTCCAGGGCGATTACTTTGAAACACTTCTCTACAAAATCTTTGTGTCCATTGATGAGCAGACAAACGTAGCAGAGGTAGGCTTTAGAAATGTGCTTTAATGTCCGGCCTGCTGTCTTAATTGAATATAATATGTCTGTATGTGGGTTAATAGATCAACTTTTAAACAAGGACCTGTTTTCTTTTCTCCCTCTCTCCTCCTCGTCCTTCCTGCCTCTGTGCCTCCCAGCTGGCGAATGTGTTGGAGATTGACTTGGACTTAGTGAAGGTGAGTATCCACCTACTGCAGAGTGTGACTGATTGTAATGTATAGACGAAAGAACTGAAAAAATGTTAGATCAGGGAAATGAGGCCCCCCTTTCAAAATTGACGCTTTGCTTTTGCTAATTTATGTTTTTGAGCCAAATATTGAGATTAAAGTTTGACATCAAATCTGAGAAATTAAAACAATTTTTCAACAATATTCCATGTTTCTTTGAATTTGCTTTCCAAATGTATGCTATTATTAAATCTGTATGCAGGAAATTTGTTATATAAATATATATTTTATTAAAGTAGTACATTGCATGGGCATTGCTGTTTTTTTTGTATGCATTTTGAATGAAATAGTGTGCAATTCGGTGAGAGAAGCAAAGATATTATGTAGCCTAGCAAGTAGATATTTCTGCACAGTTTCATTCTAGAGACTTCCTCACACAGGCACTCACCTGAGAGATGGACTGTGACACACACGCATGCACACTCACATTGCTTCAGATGACATTCATCATGCCCCATGCCTCTATCAGAGGGGCTGAGCAGCACCATTCCAGTTGAATCGGTGAACACGTTTGACCCAGTTTTCCCCAGTTTCCTATTCATTCTCTATCAGACATGGAGCCAAACTCCCTCTCAGTGTTATGACCTCCAGTGTGAATAGCTGAACTCCCCCGTTCCTCGGTCTCATCTCATTCTTGCCGCTGAAAAACAGCACTTAAGAGAAGCGGTTGAAGGCAGCTGTTGCAGTGATTCTCCAGGAGAAAACCCTGCAACTTCAGAGATGATTGAGATGCCTCCTTTGTGCAGAACTTTTCCCATCGTGACTTGAGTTTAACTTTCTCGTGCATAATGACTACCTCATGGCCTTAGTCACTTGAAAAAAAAAAAATCTTTTGCTGTGCTTCTTTTGATATGATAAGAGGGTGGCTAAGAGTTGACCTCAGCTTGCACTACTGGGGCATTAAAGTGTAGAAAGCAATCAAGTTCTCCATAACTTGAGTGAGGAGGCCTGCTCAGTCTGAATAAAAGAAGTAATGGCAAAGCAAGTTGATGACTGTAGAAATTAAAGAAGTAATGAAAAAGCCAGCCAACTGTTTAGTGGAAAGTACAGAGCGTTACCTTTTTTATATCTTTTTTTGAGTCAGTTTGAGTCACCAGACATGGAGTAGTGACTTCATTCTAGATCCCGTTGGGCATTGAAAGAGCATCACCCAAAAGAGTATTGGACTCTCACAATCAATAAAACATTCAAAACATGTTGTTCAGCCATTTTACCTGCAGGTCAGAGGTTGAGGATATAGAACAGTATCAGACTAATGATGTCAGAGATGGGTCCAACGTCTTGTGCTTTCACTGTGTTTTATCAGAATGCTGTTTCCATGTACTGTCGCCTCGGCTTCGCTGTAAAGAAAGGTCAGGTGTTCAGCTCAGACCAGCTCCACCCCACCTGGAAGAATGCCCCATCTGTCAACAGACTCAAGTACGTGCTTGGCTGTGCAGGCAGCAACCATCCGCCATCCTGTAATGGCAGTGGTGCCATGTGTTCAACCATCTTTTCTCATTAACTTGCATTGAGTTAACAATGGACACTGAAGGAAGATTTTTAATGATTCAACCACTGCACTTGGTTCCATTGTGGTGACACTGCTCTTTCTTTCAATCACTGTGGCCTCTGTGTTAGGAGCACCATGGACCCTCAGAAGATGCTGCTGTCCTGGGAGCAGGGCAGTCCTGTCATGGAGGGAGGCTCCTCAGCCACCGACACTGACACCACCAGTCTGGAAGACCAAGGTCTGTCTGTCCACCCACACACTCCCACATAAATGCACAAACTCTGCAGTGTATGCAGATGAATATGCATCTTGATGTACGCACACAAAGCACTTTCTGAACGTTACCTAAGAAGTTTTGAAGCAGCAGTGCTAATTAATCCCCAAGGAAGCTCAGCTGTGCTTCTTGAAAGTCACTCTCACATTATTAACTGTTCGTCTAAAATGGTCTCATTTTTGGTCTAATTTAAACTTTGTCATGCATGTTAAGGCCGCACCGTTGGTTTGCGCAGACTAACAAATTGGATATTTTCAAACTGCCTGCTCATCATCCACAATTACATGCTAATAATCAATTAAAATGAAACTATTTGAGAAAGATATGTGGTTTGGGTTGGTCCTTGTAAACACATTTTAATTTTCCAAAAAGATCACAAGCTTATATCCCGAAGAAGAATGATGCAGCCATGCAGTTGTGCTTTTACATACATTAATGGTCTGTAACGTCTCTGTAGCAGACACAGCCAGCGTAAGCAGCCTGAGCATCCCAGCTGCACCCACAAAGAGGATTGCCTTCCTCTTTGACTCCACCCTTACAGCCTTCCTCATGATGGGCAACCTGTCTCCGGTTAGTACTGGACGTAGACACAGAGATTCTCAGTGATGGAATTCTCTTAATCAGTCTTGGTTGAAAAATTCGGCTGTACGTCTTGATTCCTCTGTGTCTTTGTCCTTCTCTCAGAATCTGAAGAGTCATGCAGTGACCATGTTTGAGGTGGGTAAGCTGTCGGATGAGACTCTGGACAGCTTCCTGGCTGAGTTGGAGAAGGTGAGACTAGCAAAGGAAGCAAAGAAAATAAAGATTTACTACGGTGTTCAGTGAAACATCAGAGGGTACTAAATCCTCATAGAACATTATTTATAGCTTGATGCACATGCTCATGACACTCGTATAACGTATTTCCTGGTTTCTTTGTCTCCAGGTGGAGAGCACAGCAGAGGGCGAGGCTCAGCGTTACTTCGACCACGCTCTGACCCTCAAAAATACCATCCTCTTCCTGCGTTACAACAAAGAACTCACTCAGGACCAGGGACCTGATATCCCAAATATAGGTAGATATACAGTTCCACCCTCTTTGTCATGAAGTGATGAAGCCCATGTTTTTGTCCGTTGTCTGCAGAAAGCTCCCTCTGTGCTTCATCTGTGTTTTTTGTAGTTTTATCTTCTGCCAACGGTTGACACAAAAATGCAGCTGAGGCTTTCTAATCATTGTTTCAAAATTGCAAATATCAGTCAGACAGAAATTCAAGGTGAGAGCAAGGAGGTGTCAGTGTAGAGTGAACGTGATGGAAGATGTGTGTTAATGTGTGTATGACTCAAAGCACAAATGGTTCATTATTTCCAGTGGAAAAGATAAGTTTATCTATTTGTGTAAGCATTAAAAACAGTGTGAGGTTCAGGTGGAAAAACAGTAACAGCAGATGGGGGTTAATTGAGCATCATCTTCGGTAAATCAGCAGCTCTTTAACAATTTTGTTTTCAGCTGCACAAAGTGTCTGCACACTATCACTGAAAAGATATTCTGAGCTATCATTACCACAGCTGGGGCAAACAGCTACTTGTAAATGACTCCCATGCAGCTACTTAAACTTGTTCTGTGGTCTTGCAAAATCAATAATTAATGAATCTATTGAAAGTTATTTCCATCTCAAAGTTCTGGATAAGGCTGCAAACTCTCATTGAAGCAACAGAGAGGACGCAGATCTTCTATTTGTGCTGCTTTTAGCAAACCTGTGCGTCTCTCTCGGCTCGCCGTTTCACCAGTTTCTTGAATGTTCCTCTTGAGTTTGGTCACATATTTCTGGATTCACAGGCATACTGCGAGCTGCAGTGTTCCACTTGTGTCTCTAGGGGGGGCAGCAGAGAGCGAGTCCTCCAGTGATTATAAAGCAAAGCTCTGGGTTTCCATGTAGCTACCGTTTTGCCACCAGATGCCGTTTGTTTGTTTTGGCTGCGTGCCTCACTTCTGATTGTCTTATCTCTCAGTCCTCCTCCTCAGCTGCTGCTCCAGGCGTCTGCTGAGGAGCGAGCGCACTGAGAGCCTGCTGGCGGAAGCTGAACTAAGCCCACAATGATACAAGAGTCTAGTGGTGATCCTGATGATTGTTCATTTGGGAAGTGAGGAAAATTGATCTTGCCAACAAATCTCTCAACAGACTAGACTCTTCTTTGCTGCAGCTCTTCAGTGCAGCACCACGTGGTTACAGGCAGCTGAATTCTGACTGACAACATAGAGACTGATAGATGTTTTTGGCCCTCACAGAACGCTTGACTCTTAAAGAGACAGTGATGTAAAATATGCAGGTAAATTATTATCAGATTCCAAAAATCAACATCCAAATCAGTTTAAAACATTAGTCTCATTGCTTATTGTGCTCCGCTCACTCTCAGCAGTTAATAGACTCCTCTTGCTTCTTAGATTTACGTTTAGGGGATTATTAAGTCCAGGAATTTCAAGTTGACACTTGTGTCCTTTGAGAGGACAGTCTTTACAAGTCACCTGGGAGAGAGCTCTCTTCTTAACACCACGGCTATAAAGACAGAAGGAATCTTTACTGTGTGTTCTGGATGGGATCCAGTGCTCTTCAACCAAGTTACTGATTCATCCCCACCTGGCAGATGAACTTCATTTAAAGGAATAGTTCATCATTTGGGGAAAGAAGCTTGTTCACTTTCTTGCTAAGATTGATGCTACTTTCATGTATGTTTTGTTAAGTTTAGACTAAGGCTGTATCCAGCATCTGGTTAGCTTAGCATAGCATAACTCAGCTAGCTAAAATGTTGCACTATTGCTTCCAGAGATGTACTTTATCTGTGCAGTGACACAAGAATGCAAAGTACATGCATACGCCCAGGGGCATAGCCGTCATTTTAGAAGTGGGGGGGACAAATTGTTCAGAGGTCTACTGAGTGATTCATCATCCACATTCAATTGCACCTCTCCTTAGCATCTAAAGAACCACATAACCACAAGCAGCACAGCACCAGGGAACCGACTTTTTTTTTTTTTTTTTTTTAACATATTTTTATTGAGATTTTCACATTGCTNACAAGAGCTTTATCCATCTCAGAAAATTTGCACCAATTCCAAACCGTGGAAGCACGTTAAAAAGGAAACCCCACTCGATCCTGTCAAAGGCTTGGCGTGCATCTAAAGATAACACAGCTGTATCTCTAGAGTTGTGTTTTTCATACAATATATTCAGAACACGCCGGATATTATGAAATCCATGTCTATTTTTGACGAAGCCATTTTGATCATTACCAACAAGGTGAGGAAGATACAACTCCAGTCTTCTGGCTAAGGCCTTGCAGAGTATTTTAATGTCACACCCCATCAAACTAATAGGTCTGAAAGAGGAGCATTCATGTGGTGGTTTGTTTGGTTTCAGAATTAGAGTTATTATCGCAAGTCTCAAAGATGGAGGGAGTATTCCTTTTGTATAGGATTCCTTATACATGTCCAATAATGGGACCAAAAGTTTCTCACCAAATTAGGGAACCGACTTTAGTTCTTTAAAAATGATATTCTATCAAAGTCAAAATCTAAAATCTTAAGCTGCCAAACTCTGGTTGAGTTGACACAGAATGACCCTGGGGCATCTACAGGACCCTCACACTGCTCTTTCTATTGTATAAAGATTAAAAAATATGTGCAAAACAATAGTGAGCACATGTTCTGTGCAGAAATTAAGGAGGAGTGGGTTTATAACTAGCTAGCTTAGCTAACTAAATTGACATCTATTTGTCATCTTTTAGCCAAAGTCCTAGGCAATAATATACAATATAGAATGTCTTTGTTTTAGCTTAACATTATCTACAAGTAACAGAATTACTCAACTTACACGGTTTGTTTGGAAATCTCTGTCTTAAGTTTTTTGCCTCTTGGTTGGTTTGCTGAACATGTTTGAATGAAGCACAACCTCTGTCTCTGATGACACACGGCAGCGGTGTTTGTTTGCCGTCTTTTAGCTCGGTCTACTCACGATGTGTTAAAAGGCGGCTTGGAAAAACGCTTTTCAACATGTTAAAAATGAATTAAGTGGTTGTAATGGCTGTAAAAAGTGCAGGGGATGGAAGGCAGAGATATGGGAAGTGCGGGGGACATGTCCCCTGTGTACCCCGCGTCCGCTACGCCCATGCATACGCCTAATCACACTTTGTTTCAGACTATTTTTATGGACGTTTAGAGCGTTTCTGTTTTTTCCTCGGCTAGGTTTCCCGTTGGACATGTTGCGCTGTGAGAGCCTGCTGGGTCTGGACCAGGCCACCTGCAGCCGTGTCCTCAATAAGAACTACAAGCTGCTGGTCTCGATGGCTCCGCTCAGCAACGAGATCAGACCCATCAGCAGCTGCACGCCTCAGGTATGACGCCCGGAGGGAGGGAGGGAGGGAGAGCAGAGGGGGATACTATACGGCCTGCTGGGATGTTGGATCAAATGTTGCCTGTGTCAGAGTTGTGCGCTTGTGTTTTCGGCAACAGTTTATGTGTGAGTGCCGTGTTTGGTTGTGTATGCCCGCTTGCTGTGTGTACGCACTTGTGCGCCTGGGGTGATTTGGGACTGTGTGTGAATGCTTTGTGTGCGCCCAGCCTGCAGTTGCCCCCAACAACAAAACCACACAAAGAGAGAGGGAGGAAAAGAGAGAGAGGAAGGGAGACAAGGCTCATGAGTAATTCTTCTGGCTGGCCACAGTCCAGCCCTCTAGCTGAGCTCAGAGAGACAGAGGGAAAGAAGTTAAACTCTTGTTGTGCCATTCACGCTGCTGTTTATTCTCACACTGCTGGGACTCAGCGAAGTGAAATTCAGTGGATTCCTTTCTTTGTTTGCTGCTCACATATCTAATAACAGCTTCAATTTTCGGTTTCTCCGACAGAAGAACAACACAGACGCAGTTCTTCTGCTTTGTTTCGGTTACTTTTTTGTTCATTTGAAGTGTTTGTTTATGTAAGAAATTAAATGGGGGAAACTGGTATGAGAATTTGTACATGTGTATGCATTAGTTCTGCTCCTATACACTTACATATATGTACATGTTTATTACTCCCCTCCAGCACATTGGCCCGGCCATCCCTGAGGTGAGCTCCATCTGGTTCAAGCTGTACCTGTACCATGTGACTGGCCAAGGCCCTCCATCTCTGCTGCTCTCCAAAGGCTCCAGGCTCCGCAAACTGCCAGACATATTCCAGGTTAGTCCAAACTAATAATTAATCAAGTTCAGGCGTACGGTTGAAGCAAAAGAAATGTCTTTGAAATCAGAAAAGTCCCATGTGTGAAAAGAAAAACAATACTTTCAGCTTGATGTGATTGGACTCCTTTTCCATTTCTCTTTGACACCTGCCCTTTTTAAATTTTGACCTTGCCCTTCAGTTGGAGGAACAGGTAATCAGAGCGCTGGAGGTAAAACTCAAAGCTGCTTCCTTCGTTCCCTTCGTCAGCCTTCAGCACCTGGTGCATCACAGTCACAGTCATACCACACCGTGCACCTGCATTTTCCTCCTCAAAGGCTTCCCAGTGGTCTTGGAATTTTTTAACTATCCTGGGAATGTGAGACGGGGGACAAAAGAGAGTTTGATGCAGTAGGTTTTCAGGGAAGGATGGATAATATCATGTAAATGGGTCACTTAGATAGCAGCATATATTTTTCTACTCGTCATCTGCTTCCCATTTTATTCATTTAAACCGTTTTGCTCCACAGCGAACTGTAGTAACAGCACACTGCTAACTCCTTCAGAGCTGAAAAGAGTAACAAAAGGGAAAAGAATAACACCTTCATTTCATGGAAAAGCTCCAACTCAGTCGGGATAACCGCTTTCATCATAGTCATGACATGTCAATCAGCAGCAGAGTGAGGGAAAAGTGATGTTTCCTCTTCTTCAACTCTACTCTTCACTTGCTGGATTAAACCACCTCTAATATGAATAGTACTAATGAGATTATGTATAACATATAGAAACTTGCAAATGTTTTGACTGTTGTTCATCATCACACCAGAGTCCTGATGGTTTCAGTGATCAGCAGCTGTGGAAGAATCCTTTGCTGACACCTTGTTTTTCTCTCTTCAGGGCTACGACAGGTTGTTGATCACCTCCTGGGGTCACGACCCTGGAGTCGTCCCTACATCCAACGTGCTGACCATGCTCAACGACGCCCTCACACACTCTGCAGTACTCATCCAGGTAAACACATACACACACACACACAAGCTCAAATTTTGGGGGGTTAATTGCTTGAATTTGAACTTGTGAACATGCCATCATGTAATCTTATGCATCTACTCTTAATGTGTTTTCAGAAACAACATATTTGGTAGCAAGTCTCATGTGTGGATATATAAACTGTACTGTGTGTGTGTGTGTGTGTGTGTGTGTGTGTGTGTGTGTGTGTGTGTGTGTGTGTTTCTTTGTAACCCTTAGGGTCATGGTATGCACGGTCATGGAGAAACGGTTCACATCCCGTTCCCCTTTGATGAGGAAGATTTGAAAGCAGGTGAGTTATTAGATGTGTATAAGGCTTTAAAATCATGTTATACACACACGCTTATATACAGTCTATATGTTTGCTCATGCATGTGCCTCCTGATTAGCCAACGTAAAGGATTTTACTTGCAGTCTACTGAACGGGATTAACTTATTAACTGATAATGCTATAATTATACACCAGTAATATCAATATTAGCATATTGTCACTGCCGTGTTGTACGTCCCTGATTAACATAACCTCAGTCATGCTGTGCTCTTTTCTCTGGTGACTCAAATATTCAGTTTTTGGCTTTGAGGGTTTTAACTCGTCAAACATCAAAAAAAGGACTTGAATCCTGTGAAATCCTTTTCTTTGTGAATTTGTGTGTCAAGCTTAACACCTAAGTCTCATCCTCTTAATGCATTTGCTTTCAGAATGTCACATCCTCTGGAGCAACACATTTTGTTTGAATGTCATGCAGATAGTAATATTAGTGTCAATATGCTGCACTTGAAGCATCGCTCCAATCACTTCTGTCGTCTCTCTCCTTCCTGCGCAGAGTTCTCCTACTCCAACATGTGTACGCACAAAGCGCTGCAGAAGCTGAAGGAGCAGGTGGACCTGGAGCACCAGTGTGGCTACATCACCATGCTCAACTCCAACAACAGGCACCGTCGCAGGGCCAGCGACAGCGCTGAGTGCAGAGGTACGGGAGCTAACGCAAATGTGTGTATGTGAGCATTTGAGAGGCAAGACCTATAGTTGAATTAGTCACAATGTCCTCGCCTCTGATGGCCTTTGGCACTGATGGTGCAAATTAGATAAAGATTGCTCACAGTCCAGTTTAATTATGCCGTTTGTCTGCATAATTGTGTCCCTCATTGCGATAGCCTTTGCTAATGGACGTGGATCGAACAGTGTTAGCCTTTACTCTGAGATTCACTGATTGAATCTCGCTGACGTAGGTGATCACAGATTTTTATGTAGATATTCACACACAGAACAGTGAACAGTTTGACACACCTCTGATATCTATTCAGAATTCTTCAAAAAGTTTAATGAAGGTTTTTAACCGAAGGACATTCAAGCTGTACTCCAGAAACAGCATTAATGCTGATGGACATTTGCTGCTTTTCTTCAAGGGGACACCCATCTAGGTGCAGGCCTGGACACCAATGGCAGCACTGAGTCCTTTGAGCTTGTAACAGAAGAAAACAACGGGGAAAGCAAAGCAAAGACAGACAGTAGGTCTACTTTTTAATCTTCAGGTACCTTTGAACAGTTGTTTGAGAGTTTGAAGGGATGGTAAAGAAGGGAAAGAGGTGGGTAAATTGTGACCAATCGTCCATGTCAGGTTCAAAACCAGCATGTGTCTTATGTTGTATGTTACAATCCCTTTCTTTCAGCTCTGTCGTCTGAAGACGAGTGGGTCCCTCTTGAGCTGTGCTTCGGCATGCCCCTCTTCAGCTCTGAGCTCAACCGCAAAGTGTGTCGAAAAATCGCTTCACACAAACTCTGCAGCAACGAAAGGTACAAAAAAAAACACCCAGCATCCTCAAAAATTTCACTTTTGTTTAAAACCTTGAGAAAAATGTAAAGCCGCGTTGCAGCAGTGCTAGACTTTAGCTTTGTTGTTTTTTTTTTCAGCCTTCAAGAGCTGCTTCACTCGAGCCGGAAGCTATCGCTGAAGGTGTTGAGCTTCGTTCAGTCATTCCAGGTAAAAACACTCCTCTGTCTCTGCAAGTCGCCGTGTGAGAATACTCACGGGAAAGAAAAGAAATAACAATGTCCAGTGAAAATATTAGTAGTTTAATTTTTGACTAGAGATGTTGGTTTAATTTGGTTGGACACAACGTATGTATGCATTTTTCCTCTGGAGATGATGAGATAAGGAAGTCATGATTTTGATATAACAGGCTTAAAACAACTATCAGCACCATGACTGCTCCTAGCAGCTGTTTCATTAAACCTTTTCTTTTGAATCAATACTGCTTAGATAACACAGTAAAGTCGCGGTGCACCGGCCAGTTAACGCTCATTTAGCAGGCATCTTAATAAATTTGTCAACCCCATGAAGATACAGTGAGCGTGAGACGAGCCACAGAAGAATAGACCTCTAATGGAGTTAAGTGTTTTATTTTATTGAAAGCTGAAACACATAAGCATGAACATACTAAGCATGAAGTCGTGCGTATTGTGCTGAAAGTCACAGGAGAAACCAAAGAATGCCATGCGAGGAAGAACCAAGCAAAACAAACCGTTATCACAGTTTGAATTGAGTGAGAGGGGCTGAGATAAAAATGAGGTATTGTGTTTTGTTTTGCAAATGTTTGGGTGTATGTGAGGATGTGTGTGAGTGCAGAGAAAGAGGAGGAAAAAAACAAGTTAATTGAAAGTGGAAGGGCATGGTGAGAATGTAGCATCAGATTAAAATTTGAACATCCTGCCTCATTTGTGTGCCGTCGGACCAGTCTCAGACCTCGCTGATGACCCTGTCTGAATGTTTTCTACACAAATTCTCAGCTGCAGGATTTAGTGTTTGGGTGTTTTCTAAAGCAGCCACAGACTGTAAATCTACCGTTCTGCCTCGCCTTTCCAGACTTTTTTTTTTTATATCCCAGAGAAGTGTATCGTTGTCCCACATAGCATCTGCTCTGATCTGTGACCTTTGCCCCTGTGTTGGCAGGACGGCATCCAGCCCTCTGACCTGGACAGCGGTGTGTCGAACCCTCTCAGTCAGCCCCCGGCCGAGTCCGGTGTCCCCCTGCCTGCCCTCAACCTCCTCTTCAAGGACGGGCAGCTGAAGGAGTGGAGCGGGCGGGCCCCTCCTCCCCTGGACATCTCAGCTCTGCAGAAGGACCAACCCACATAAGCCCCCAAAACTTCCAGATTTGGTCACGAGGAAATTGTTATTGAAGGTCCAGCCCTGTATCTTCATATCCGATCGCAAGGAAACACTCGCTCAGAAGCCTCGCCCTCTCGTCCATCAGTGTCCACTCATGGGAAAATCAGCCCGCCAGCACTTTGTCATTTCCCTGCTGTATGAGGAATCATCCTTCTGACAGTGTTGCCAACACTAGTTCAACCCCCACCCCCCCACGCTGTTACCCTCTGTGACTCCTCGTATTCGTATCAAGGCAGTGTTATCTGTTGGAGTGGTGCTATTATCACAGTATATAACAGTGATGCAGGCAAACAGCATATAATCTGGAACACCATTTAACTGGAAACACAAGCACTGTTCTCCACTGACTAGCCCCCCCCCCCCCCCCCGACCCTTCAATCAGTGGATATTTTGTGATCCTTGAGAGCGGAGTATAAAGTGGTTGATATCGTATACATGTTCTAAAAATGACCCACAAAATAAACAAAGCGTTCATCAGACTTCTTCAGGAAACATTTGACAATATGCATATTCAAGGCCTAAGTCTTTGGACTGGAGTCCAAAAACAGACCTGCTGCCTCCCCGTGTCGTCTCATGTTAGGTGATTTGATGCATGATGCTGTCGCGCAGCCATGACAAAAAAATACTTTCCTCTTTACTTGTATTCAATTTTGGGGGCATTTATTATTTGCACTGTGCAGGATTTCTCCAAGCCTGTGGATGAAGTAATGTCATGTACTTTTTTTTTTTTTTCAAATGTTGGATTCATCATAGCACGCACATGATCGTAGAGCTCACGTTTACCACAAGAAAGTGTTTCCTCTTGGAAACTGAGACGGGTTAGAAATTGACTGGGCATCAGAGACACTGCTGTCTTTTTAAATCCTTTGTTATCATTCTTTCTCTGCACAAGAGAACACCAAAGACCATTTTCTTTTCCTGTACAATGACTCTTTCAATCTTTAATCTCTTTTAGTGTCCTTTCTTTTATTTTGCTGCCTTATTGCTGTTAGCCAATTAAAAACCACCAGGTCATTGATCAAATCTGTGGATTTGGTTTTGCTTATGTTCTTTTTGCCTTTTTTAGGTTTTACAAATGATGATTTTCAAATGATTTCTGTGCATTTTGAATGCGTGTATGTAACCAATAAAAGCAACAACACTGGGACACAGACTACCAAACCCTGACCTCTGTTCAAGAATTCGACAAGATTAACCAAGTGTATCTAATTGCATAGAACGGGAACAGTCAGGTCTGTGTGTTTGACCCAGGCCTGTTGCCACTGTTGCCTGGCAGTATCTCTCCCTGGATCGACTCCAGTTTGTATGCAGTGCCGTGCACTCTTGGCCAGAACACCACACTCTCCATGGGATTCTGTTTACACCATGTTTTGAAAAATGGGGTTTGTAGTCTAGAGAGGAGAAGCAACTTTCACTGTGAAGGCTGTCACAGACCCATGGGATGGGAATGCTAATGCTTTGCCCAGCGTCTCAGAGATATGATGGCCCAAAAAGTGTATGAAGTCTGTCATGAATTTTCAGTGTGGCTCCAAGAATACTTTTTATTACATTTAGAGTGATAACCCATTTTGCTGAGTTTCTTCTCTCTCTCTCTCTCTTTTTTTTTGAAGGAATCTGCCTTCTGCAGTTTTTGACCCACTTGTGGTTGTTGTTTCTAATAATGTGATGCTGAAATAGACAAAAAAAGACTTAACATGAGGTCCTGTTGAAGCATGATGACTGTGTAGAAACTGTTGTGTGCGTGTTGTGTATGCGTGTGTATTGTACACCTCACTCTCGGTGTGTTTTCATACACGCCTACCTTTCACAATAAGAATCCCCCCTCCCACCGCGATCCTGCCTGTCTGTTATCTAGTTGCAGTACTCAGTCATCCCAGACATCTCCCATCCTCCCCCAGGTATACATCCACCACAGTGTTTAAAAAATGCTACTTTTATATGTCAGCCTATATTTTAGGAAATCTTTGTTGTAGCTCGTTTAATGGGACTGTGAATATCATTGACTGAGTTAGTAATGATGATGCTCTTGTAATTAAATGGGTTAAAAAAGAAAAGAAAGTGACATTCCTTCAACATGCCCTTCCTCCATCCTTGCTCCATCTCCCCTCTGCTCCAGATACATATTATAATTACAAATAAATATGTAAAAAGTATATGAAAATATAAATAAATATGTAATAACTTTTTCCTCCCTGAAAATGTCTCCCAGTGTTGTTTTTCCTGATCATACTTTGTGGTTTCGTATCACTGACTCCAGCCCCTCCTGGCTCTGAGTTGCGGCCAATCACATTACACGATATTAAGCCGTCCTCGGTGGATGTTTTCCTAGCCAGGTGGAACAGATGGTGCGCAAGACGCAGCGGTCCGGATGCTGTGTCCATCTGCCTCAAGTACGCACTTGTTCACCTATCCTTGTAGATTTAAATGGACGCTGAGCTGAAAAACAATGTCTCATACATGGAAGTGAAGCCTTTGAAAAGCTATGAAAAACCCACATTTTGGGGAGGAAGCTTACGGTGTCAGTCAGTGGCTGGCAGTGCCCCCACCGGACAGGTGGAGCCCCGCCTAATTGACTATGTCTCCTAGGCCTCCCTGCTCCAGTAATTTCCCAGCACCACAAATTACAGTGTTTCACCAGGGGGGCACCAGGGGCGTAAACTGGGTCATGCCACCCGAGGATAAGAAGCTCCAAGATGCGGTCAAATGGGCTGCATGTCACCACTCTAACAGTTCATTTCTCTCCTAACACCCTCAGCCCTGCACTGGTGCTTGGGAAAGGTGTAATACATCTGCTGAATCCATTCTGCAGATTTGTTATTTTTGACTTCCATCATGTGAGTTGTCAAGTTGAGACAGCTGTAAGGCTTCGGGCTCAAATGGCCTGAAATAGAAGAAAGAAGAAAAAATGGTTGTGCACATATACAGTACATGTATAATCCTGAGCCAAAGCTGATAAAAGGTCAGCGAAGATGATGACGAAATTACACCGGCCTCTTGCACACTGCATTGTGGTGCTTTATCATCTTTAGCTCATTTCAAGTGAAAGTGGAAGAACAACAACTAAGATAATGTTCCTTTTGAATTGTGTTGCATCATTATCAGGTCAGTTGATTCCACTTTATGTGTAATGTCAACCTTATGTTGATAGTAGAGGAAAAGTAATTTATTTGGGGACCATGGATGTCCCTACAAGATTTTGCGCCAACTTGTAGACGAAATGAGAGCTGAAATTTCAGCAAATAAGTTCAAGTTTCGAGGTGCTGGTGATAAACAAGTCATTAGGGTTCATCCTCTGGGGACCATGAATGCCTGTATAAAATTTCATGACTATCCATATCACAGCTGTGGACCAACAGAAAGACCTCTCCACAGTGCCGTGATGCCAGTGTAGCTAAAATCATTTAGCACTGGTTTCCTCTTGACCTGCAAACCTGCATTAGGACATGTGATTTGAACCCTGTGACCCAGGCTGAACCCTACTTACAAGGGAAAACATTCAATCTGGATTACACAGGGTTGGAAATCACACGGTGTGATCCTGTGCAGCTCGAGGAAAGCTGTCTCTTAATTAACCTGATAGTCTTATGGAGTGCTGTCCAAAGGCCTCCGTGCTAATCTGCTGAGTCTACTGTGGCCAATGAGGCCATTCTGCCTCTTTAAACTAGATAAAAGGATAAGAAAGAGAGTATTTTTCTGTTGAGACAAGTCCTCTGTTGTATCTATGGTACTGGATGACTTTGCAATCAGTTTGTAATCGGTCCCTCCTGTGGGTACCCGGCTCAGTGCAGGGGTCAAACTCGGTTCATCCGCTCTGTTTAAGTTTGTGTCTCTGTCTCTTTTCTTCAGAGTTGAACATTTGTTTTCCTTTACAGTCTGTCAAACACACTCACACCCCTTTGCATCACTCTCAGTCTCTCACTCGCAGCCGTATCATTTTCAGGACAGGTGTTTTCACGCAGTGGCTGCTGCAGCATGTGCCATTTTTGGGGCATACTGAGCACATTCCCCTTGCCTGTGGGACACATGGGTGAGAAAATAGCCTATAACTGAGAGCGAGTCTAGGCAGGCCACAAGCCACTACAAATGTAATGGAGACATTATAGTCCCACCAGGGGACTGAGAGGGAGCAAATGACTGCACAGCTTCAGTTCATTTAAGGACAGACAGGTGGTCAAAACAGTAAAATATTCGCAGATGTTGGACCCCTCACAGTCCTCCTCACTGTGTAGATTTGTAATTGGTAATAAGGCCACAGTCAGCCACTAAACCCAGGATGGATGTTTGCCTACTCTGCATTTTTGCAGTACAGTGAGTTTTTGATCATAGAATGAAAATATAATAAAAAAAAACAATAACAAAATAAATATAAAATAAAATAAAAATGATTACATAAATAAATAAAATCAAATGAAAAAAAAATCAACAAAACCAAACCACATAAAATGAAATTTAAATTAATACATAGATATATCAATAAATACAATTAATTTAACCAACAAAATGAAACTGTATAAAAGAAACATAACCAAACAATATAATAAATAAACAAAAAATATCAATAAAATGAAATACAATAACAATGACTACATATATATATATATAAAAAAACAATAAAATAAAATTAAGAACAAATAACTCACTGAAAGAAATATTAACTAAAAAATGAAAAGAAGCTTACTTACCAAATAAATAAATAAATAAATAAATACGTAAAATCCAAAAAAAAGTTAACTATGTAAATTACAGTGCAATAAAATATAATAACAAGTATAATCAGTGAAAATTAAATAAAATTCAATATCTCATAAACAATATTGAATCATTTATAGATATAACCCTAAAGGCCAACTGTAAACATTTCAAGACCAGACAAAGATTTTTTTCGTCAAACAGTGAATTTTTTTTTTCAGGTTGTATTTCATTTTAATTAGAAGCATCACGAAGGCACAACCTTCATGTCAAACAGCGCTGAAGTTGTCTGGAGATGAGGGGCGGTTATCAAAGGTGTGGTGATGAAAATTACGCTCACTTCCGCTTTATGAGCAGATCTCTCTCTCTCTCTCTCTCTCTCTCTCTCTCTCTCTCTCTCTCTCTCTCTCTC